>CM042380.1:640000-677500 GCA_023634145.1 Thymallus thymallus | reverse complement strand
CCCACTACACCCTCTACACCCACTACACCCACTACACCCTCTACACCCTCTACACCCTCTACACCCACTACACCCACTACACCCACTACACCCTCTACACCCACTCGTGACATGGTCATTAACTGCAGGAAAAGGTTACAACAATCTGAAATGTACAAAAGGTACCTACAGTATGTGCTGTTGTAGTCTCTGCAGCATTCAGGTAGGGTGGCAGGTAGCCTAGTGGTTAGAGTGTTGTAACCGAAAGGTTGAAGGTTCCAATACCCGAGTCAACAAGGTGAAAAATCTGTTGATGTACCCTTGAGCAAGGCATTTAACCTTAGTTTGTGCCGGGGCTGACCCTGTAAAACACCACATTTTACTGCACCTATCTGGGGTATGTGACAATAAACAACACATTTTACTGTGACAATAAACAATAAACATTTTAGGCTTTAATTTATGTCTCTTCTATATCAATATATTCCAGGAAATTATAGCCTGTTAATTTCAAAATATTAAATACTATTTGAAATGATCTAAACTATATAGAATATATCGACAGGCATTCTGTCCAATAAGTTATATCATTGTTAAAACCAGTTGTCCTTGGCCTCCACACACATAAGCTACAGTACTGTTTGATTCTAGCCTAAGAAGATTATTTCTGCTTTACATGGTTCCTTTCAGAGGTACGCTGTACGGTACAGTAGAGATTCCTTTCAGAGGTACGCTGTACGGTACAGTAGAGATTCCTTTCAGAGGTACGCTGTACTGTACGGTAGAGATTCCATTGAGGTACGCTGTACGGTACAGTAGAGATTCCTTTCAGAGGTACGCTGTACGGTACAGTAGAGATTCCACCTGGGATCTATAAGGCGTGTCTCCTATCCTACTGTACCTCTGAAACCAACATTTAGCCAGTCTGTCTATTACCCTCGCTCACATCATACGCATTTTTAGCTACTGAAGTATTTCTCTGCCATCGACCGTATAGTATAGTTAACCATCCAACATCCACCAATGTATAGTGTACATATTCAGCCAACCACCCATACTATGCAATGTCTTTTAAACTTTATTTGCACTCCAGATATCTTGTATTTCTATACTTTTTCATACTGCCGCTCTATGTATCATGTACCGTGTATCTGTCTTTTGTGTATTTTCGTTCTGGCATTTTGCACCTGCCCTGTGTTTTTTCCCCTCGGGGATCAATAAAGTATCTATCTATCTATCTATCTATGTGCTGCAAACAGCTTCGCTCCCTCCACTGTCCCTGTCCCCTTACTAGGCTGGAACCAGTGGTCTTCTGATCGCAAACACACGTGACCACCCTCCAGGACAACGTGCCAACCAGTTGTGCTATAGAAAAGGATCTGATTGGATAGCACCAGTGGCAACATTTCAAGCTAGCTGTGGAGTTAGCTGATGGTACGTTCTTACCTCTGTTCCACCTCCCCCAGCCCCACCCCCATTCCCCGCCCTAACCAACTGTCAACTGGGAGTCTAGTGTTTCCATAAACATCCCTATCTCATAAAGACAAACTAAAGGCAGGTATGAGGTTTATTTTGGGCTTTGGACATCCTCCAGGCACTGTCTGTCTGAGAACAGATGACAACAGCAACAGTTTTACACTCAAAAGCCTCATAAGTGATGTTCTTCAACAGTCAGTGGTCTAAGTGATGTTCTTCAACAGTCAGTGGTCTAAGTGATGTTCTTCAACAGTCAGTGGTCTAAGTGATGTTCTTCAACAGTCAGTGGTCTAAGTGATGTTCTTCAACAGTCAGTGGTCTAAGTGATGTTCTTCAACAGTCAGTGGTCTAAGTGATGTTCTTCAACAGTCAGTGGTCTAAGTGATGTTCTTCAACAGTCAGTGGTCTAAGTGATGTTCTTCAACAGTCAGTGGTCTAAGTGATGTTCTTCAACAGTCAGTGGTCTAAGTGATGTTCTTCAACAGTCAGCGGTCTAAGTGATGTTCTTCAACAGTCAGCGGTCTAAGTGATGTTCTTCAACAGTCAGCGGTCTAAGTGATGTTCTTCAACAGTCAGCGGTCTAAGTGATGTTCTTCAACAGTCAGTGGTCTAAGTGATGTTCTTCAACAGTCAGTGGTCTAAGTGATGTTCTTCAACAGTCAGTGGTCTAAGTGATGTTCTTCAACAGTCAGTGGTCTAAGTGATGTTCTTCAACAGTCAGTGGTCTAAGTGATGTTCTTCAACAGTCAGTGGTCTAAGTGATGTTCTTCAACAGTCAGTGGTCTAAGTGATGTTCTTCAACAGTCAGCGGTCTAAGTGATGTTCTTCAACAGTCAGCGGTCTAAGTGATGTTCTTCAACAGTCAGTGGTCTAAGTGATGTTCTTCAACAGTCAGTGGTCTAAGTGATGTTCTTCAACAGTCAGTGGTCTAAGTGATGTTCTTCAACAGTCAGTGGTCTAAGTGATGTTCTTCAACAGTCAGCGGTGAATCAGGCTAATACAACTGAAATGTAACATCACTAAATCTTATAGATTGTGCCAATAACTGGTGTGTTTTTCCCCATTCTTCAGTTTTTATTTTAGCCCCGGACAAGCACACCTTATTCAACTTGTCAACTAATCATCAAGCCCTTGATAATGTTGAATGAGGTGTGCTTGTCCGGGGCTAAAATCAAAATGTGTACTTTTTGGGGGTAGTGGAGGACTGGAGGTGGAAACACTGTGCTAAATGACTGAAACTGCTTTAAACTGAAGAATGGGGGAAAACACACCGGTTAGTAATCTATACGATTTAGTATTGTTCAATTTGGGCTTTAAAATCCTGATTTAGAAGATGCTCTTATCCAGAGCGATTTATAGTCCCAGCGTCATGGGGAAGCTTGTTCCACCATTGGGGTGCCAGGACAGTGAAGAGTTTTGACTGGGCTGAACGGTGGGTGGGAGAGCCAAGAGACCAGAGGTGGCAGAACAGAGTGCTCAGTTTGGGGTGTAAGCATAGCCTGAAGGTAGGGACCTCCCCTTGCTGCTCCATAAGAAAGCACCATGGTCTTTTAGTGGATACGAGTTTCAACTGGAAGCCAGTGGAGTGTGTGGAGGAGTGGGGTGACATGGGAAGGTTGAACACCAGAACCAGACGGGCTGTGGCATTCCGGATAAGTTGCAGGGGGGAGCCCAAACAACAGCGAGTTACAGTAGTCCAGATGTGAGATGACAAGTGCCTAGATTAAGACCTGCGTGTCACGATGTGGGGTGAGGGAACGAGACTCAGAGCGAGAGGTGAGGTTAAACATATTTATTAAACTAATAATTATCAACAAAACAAGAAATGTACTTCACCGTGACGTCGGCTTTGATTAGCGAGACAATTACAAACAATGATCCACACGCAGGTGGCTGTGCTGTGCACATAAATAGAATCCCCAATTAGAGACAACTCACGACAGCTGTCTGTAATTGGGGATCACCAATAAGCCAACCCTGGGTGTAAGGACCAGACCGTGTTCATCCCACTCCCCGTAGAGGGAGTCAGGGACCTGGCCTCGGTCAGACCCTTACACTGCGCCTCTTCCTGTGTGAGGTAGGGTCGTACTCTACGGATGTTGTAGAGCATGAACCTGCAGGAGCGAGTCACTCCTTCAATGTTATCCAGAGTCACACCAAGGTTATGGGGGTGGAGTTGACAACTGGGATGGAGGGGTCATGGAGCAGGCAGGCCTTCCCCAGGAGCAAGAGCAGCTCCATCTGGTCGAGCTGAGATGTCTGCTAGGCATGCAGAGATGTATCACCACCTGAAATGCTGTTTTTTTTACATTGGATAAAAGTAGAGACTGAGCTACAACATGGTTCATCATCCACTACAGCTGAGGAACAATGAGAAAGTCATTCTGCTTTGAAAGTTGATAACCTTGTAAACTCTCTTTTGAGAAAATTGCTATCTAGTAAAGAGCTCTTCTTTGTCTACACCCATTTAGCATACACTTTTTGGCCAACGTTTACTGACACCGGCCATATTCAACGGGTGTTGTACACGTTCGCTTAAGACATGTAGCTAGCTAGCTAGGTAAACAATTAACCGAGCTAGATAAACAATTAACCGAGCTAGGTAAACAATTAACCGAGCTAGGTAAACAATTAACCGAGCTAGGTAAACAATTAACCGAGCTAGGTAAACAATTAACCGAGCTAGGTAAACAATTAACCGAGCTAGGTAAACAATGTGTAATTTCACACACGTCACATAACGTTAGTTAATGAGCCAGCCAGCTAACTTTAGCTAGCTAGCTAACAGTACACTTAAGCTTGAAATAAAACCACTTTCTGACAAAATTAGAAACGTGTAATATCTGAAATGTAGCTAGCTAAACTATCTCACCCATATACATCATCATGAATGATGGAAGCGTCTCCCTGTCACGTCTCACATGCCACGAATGCCCTTAGTTTGAAGATGTAATCCAGACAGGTGTTTTCTCATTAACTATCATACTCTAATTCTACTGATTTCAAAACTCCATCCTCCAGAAAGTGGAGAGCAACACTTATACAGAGTTAACACTTATGCAGCTCCACTACATGATACATGTTTTTAAAAGCCGCGTTCGACAGGATTACCGATACAGACTGGGCTCAAATAGATAGTAGCCTTCTATATGGCAGACCAATCCAAACTCCTCTCTCGGCATGTCCAGCCCTCTCATTATCTCAGCCAATCATGGCTAGTGGGAAGGTTGCTGTCTTTTTCTGTGGCTAAACCAACAAGGCTTGTAATTTAACAATTTTATTTGTATTTACAGATGTTATACAAGTTTGTTATTAAGTGACATGAAAGTTCACATGTTCCAGAGGCATTTCTGCCCAAAAACGCATAATTTTTAAATATATACAGTGGGGAGAACAAGTATTTGATACACTGCCGATTTTGCAGGTTTTCCCACTTACAAAGCATGTAGAAGTCTGTAATTTTTATCATAGGTACTCTTCAACTGTGAGTGACGGAATCTGAAACAAAAATCCAGAAAATCACATTGTATGATTTTTAAGTAATTAATTTGCATTTTATTGCATGACATAAGTATTTGATACATCAGAAAAGCAGAGCTTAATATTTGGTACAGAAACCTTTGTTTGCAATTACAGAGATCATACGTTTCCTGTAGTTCTTGACCAGGTTTGCACACACTGCAGCAGGGATTTTGGCCCACTCCTCCATACAGACCTTCTCCAGATCCTTCAGGTTACGGGGCTGTCGCTGGGCAATACGGACTTTCAGCTCCCTCCAAAGATTTTCTATTGGGTTCAGGTCTGGAGACTGGCTAGGCCACTCCAGGACCTTGAGATGCTTCTTACAGAGCCACTCCTTAGTTGCCCTGGCTGTGTGTTTCGGGTCGTTGTCATGCTGGAAGACCCAGCCACGACCCATCATCAATGCTCTTACTGAGGGAAGGAGGTTGTTGGCCAAGATCTCGCGATACATGGCCCCATCCATCCATTCTGGATTTTTGTTTCAGATTCCGTCACTCACAGTTGAAGAGTACCTATGATAAAAATTACAGACTTCTACATGCTTTGTAAGTGGGAAAACCTGCAAAATCGGCAGTGTATCAAATACTTGTTCTCCCCAATGTATAAGTCTTTATTAGGTAAATCCCCGCCTTATCTCAGCTCGCTGGTCACCATAGCAACACCTACCCGTAGCATGCGCTCCAGCAGGTATATCTCACTGGTCACCCCCAAAGCCAACACCTCCTTTGGCTGACATTCCTTCCAGTTCTCTGCTGCCAATGACTGGAACGAATTGCAAAAATCCTTGAAGCTATAGGTTCCTATCTCCCTCACTAACTTTGAGTATCAGCTGTCAAAGCTGCTTATCGATCACTACACCTGTATACAGCCCTTCTGTAAATAGCCCACCCTACTACCTCATCCCCATATTTACTCATTTTACCCCAGTATCTCTATTTGCACATCATCATTTGCACATTCCATCATTCCAGTGATTATGATAATCTGTAATTTATTTCACCACTATAGTCTATTTATTGTCCTACCTCCTAACCTTACTGCATTTTGCACTACATTTGCACTCTGTATATACATTTTCTATTGTGTTATTGACTGTACGTTTGTTTACTGTGTAACTTTTTTGTCTCACTGCTTTGCTTTGTCTTGACCAGGTCGCAGTTGTAAATGAGAACTTGTTCTCAACTGACCTACCTGGTTAAATAAAGGTGAAAAAAAAACAAAAAAACAAAAAAAAAAACACCTGAAACGCTGAACTGGTTTGCTCTCTATTCAGACTAAATCAGTTGACTTAGGTGGATGTTTTATTGATTTAAATATGTGTTGTCTACTTATCTCCAGTCTGAAACCCTTGGTGGCTGTTCTTTCTTCATCAATAGGAGAGCCACTCAGACACTAGACCTCTGCTTTGCTCTGCAGTAAACAACTCTTTCCAGTCCAACTATTGAATCCTGCAAGATAACACTGGGGCCCTGTACAAAAAGGGCCAGAGCCGACTCTACTTTCTGAGGAGGCTCAGGTCCTTCAACGTGTGCAGTAAACTACTGCATACCTTCTACCAGTCTGTGGTGGCCAGTGCCATCTTTTTTGCAGTGGTGTGCTGGGGCGCCAACATAAAAGCCGGTGATGCTTCTCGGGTAAATAAGCTGATCAGGAAGGCTAGCTCTGTCCTGGGGATGAGCCTTGACACTCTAGAGGAGGTGGCGGAGAGACGGATCCTGGCCAAACTGCTGGCCATCATGGACAACGTCACCCACCCTCTGCACGCTATGGTTATGACGCAGAGGAGCACCTTCAGTCACAGACTGATCCCACCACGGTGTGCCAGAGAGCGCTACAGGAGGTCCTTCCTGCCGGCGGCTATTAGACTATATAATGCCTCACCGGGGTGCCGTGCCGTCGGCAACATAGATCTGGAACTGTTGGGGTGCTAGGACCTAGTTTAACAATTATGCATCCATCCGTGAGTAACTCTGGTCCGTAATCACTCATTCACTCAGGACCTATTTATTCATACAGGTCTGTATATACATACTCATGTACAGTTGTTATATCATATCACGTGCAATATTGCTAGTAATTCTTGGACCTAACTTACGTAGGCATTCACTCAGGTATGCATATTAGTATCCTGTCAATTGCACCTTTTCTCATTGCTTTTAGTATATCGAATGTGCAATACGTGCAGTTGTCTGTAATTAAACCCTGCGCACTAAGGACTGTATTTTAAGGGAATTACTATTATTACCCCAAATCATATCATACACACATTTAGCTATTAAAGTATCTCTTCCTGTCATTTACCTGTACAGTTTGTGTAACCAAGCAAGTATTCACTTATCTGTAAATATAACTGTATACCTAACTGTACAGCTAATTTAACCATGCAAAAATTTCACTTACCTGTTCATTTACCCATTCTGTCTATTAAGTAAACTATTATTACCCTCGCTCATATCATACGCATTTTTAGCTACTGAAGTATTTCTCTGCCATCGACCTGTATAGTATAGTTAACCATCCAACATCCACCAATGTATAGTGTACATATTCAGCCAACCACCCATACTATGCAATGTATTTTAATAGCTTTTTTGTTTTTTTTGCACTCCAGATATCTTGTATTTCTATACTTTTTCATACTGCCGCTCTATGTATCATGTACTGTGTATCTGTCTTTTGTGTACTTTCGTTGTGGCATTTTGCACCTGCCCTGTGTTTTGTTGTTGCCGCTTGACAAAGACATTTCCCCCTCGGGGATCAATAAAGTACCTATCTATCTATCTATCTATCTATCTATCTATCTATCTATCTATCTATCTATCTATCTATCTATCTATCTATCTATCTATCTATCTATCTATCTATCTATCTATTCTATCTATCTATCTATCTATCTATCTATCTATCTATCTATCTATCTATCTATCTATCTATCTATCTATCTATCTATCTATCTATCTATCTATCTATCTATCTATCTATCTATCTATCTATCTATCTATCTATCTATCTATCTATCTATCTATCTATCTATCTATCTATCTATCTATCTATCTATCTATCTATCTATCTATCTATCTATCTATCTATCTATCTATCTATCTATCTATCTATCTATCTATCTATCTATCTATCTATCTACCTACCTACCTACCTACCTACCTACCTACCTACCTACCTACCTACCTACCTACCTACCTACCTACCTACCTACCTACCTACCTACCTACCTACCTACCTACCTACCTACCTACCTACCTACCTACCTACCCAGCATGGTAGCAACAAAACATGACAACACAGCATGGTAGCAACACAACATGACAACAGAGCATGGTAGCAACACAACATGACAACAACATGGTAGCAACACAACATGACAACACAGCATGGTAGCAACACAACATGACAACAACATGGTAGCAACACAACATGACAACACAGCATGGTAGCAACACAACATGACAACAACATGGTAGCAACACAACATGACAACAACATGGTAGCAACACAACATGACAACAACATGGTAGAAACACAACATGACAACACAGCATGGTAGCAACACAACATGACAACACAGCATGGTAGCAACAAAACATGATAACACAGCATGGTAGCAACACAACATGACAACAACATGGTAGCAACACAACATGACAACAACATGGTAGCAACACAACATGACAACAACATGGTAGAAACACAACATGACAACACAGCATGGTAGCAACACAACATGACAACAACATGGTAGTAACACAACATGACAACAACTTGGCAGTAACACAACATGACAACAACATGGAGCAACACAACATGACAACACAGCATGGTAGCAATACAACATGACAACAACATGGTAGTAACACAACATGGTAGAAGCACAACATGACAACAACATGGTAGAAGCACAACATGACAACAACATGGTAGCAACACAACATGACAACACAGCATGACAACATAGCAAGGCAGCAACACATGAAAACACAGCATGGTAGCAACACAACATGACAACACAGCATGGTAGCAACACAACATGACAACAACATGGTAGTAACACAACACGGTAGCAGCACAACATGACAACAACATGGTAGCAACACAACATGACAACACAGCATGGTAGCAACACAACATGACAACATAGCAAGGCAGCAACACATGACAACACAGTATGGTAGCAACACAACATGACAACACAGCATGGTAGCAACACAACATGACAACACAGCATGGAAGCAACACAACATGACAACATAGCAAGGCAGCAACACATGACAACACAGCATGGTAGCAACACAACATGACAACACAGCATGGTAGCAACACAACATGACAATACAGCATTTTAGCAACACAACATGACAACAACATGGTAGCAACACAACATGACAACACAGCATGGTAGCAACACAACATGACAACACAGCATGGTAGCAACACAACATGACAACAACATGGTAGTAACACAACATGACAACAACATGGTAGTAACACAACATGGTAGAAGCACAACATGACAACAACATGGTAGCAACACAACATGACAACACAGCATGGTACCAACACAACATGACAACAACATGGTAGTAACACAACATGGTAGAAGCACAACATGACTACAACATGGTAGTAACACAACATGACAACAACATGGTAGCAACACAACATGACAAAAACATGATAGCAACACAACATCACAACAACATGGTAGTAACACAACATGACAACAACATGGTAGCAACACAACATGACAACAACATGGTAGCAACACAACATGACAACACAGCATGGTAGCAACACAACATGACAACACAGCATGGTAGCAACACAACATGACAACAACATGGTAGTAACACAACATGACAACAACATGGTAGTAACACAACATGGTAGAAGCACAACATGACAACAACATGGTAGCAACACAACATGACAACACAGCATGGTACCAACACAACATGACAACAACATGGTAGTAACACAACATGGTAGAAGCACAACATGACTACAACATGGTAGTAACACAACATGACAACAACATGGTAGCAACACAACATGACAAAAACATGATAGCAACACAACATCACAACAACATGGTAGTAACACAACATGGTAGCAACACAACATGACAACACAGCATGGTAGCAACACAACATGACAACACAGCATGGTAGCAACACAACATGACAACACAGCATGGTAGCAACACAACATGACAACAACATGGTAGCAACACAACATGACAACAACATGGTAGAAACACAACATGACAACAACATGGTAGAAACACAACATGACAACACAGCATGGTAGCAACACAACATGACAACACAGCATGGTAGCAACACAACATGACAACACAGCATGGTAGCAACACAACATGACAACACAGCATGGTAGCAACACAACATGACAACAACATGGTAGCAACACAACATGACAACAACATGGTAGCAACACAACATGAAAACAACATGGTAGTAACACATGACAACAACATGGTAGTAACACAACATGACAACAACATGGTAGTAACACAACATGGTAGCAGCACAACATGACAACAACATAGTAGCAACACAACATGACAACACAGCATGGTAGCAACACAACATGACAACAACATGGTAGTAACACAACATGGTAGAAGCACAACATGACAACAACATAGTAGCAACACAACATGACAACACAGCATGGTAGCAACACAACATGACAACAACATGGTAGTAACACAACATGGTAGATGCACAACATTTCAACAACATGGTAGCAACACAACATGACAACACAGCATGGTAGTAACACAACATGACAACAACATGGTAGCAACACAACATGACAACAACATGGTAGTAACACAACATGACAACACAGCATGGTAGTAACACAACATGACAACAACATGGTAGCAACACAACTTGACAACAACATGGTAGTAACACAACATGACAACAACATGGTAGTAACACAACATGACAACAACATGGCAGTAACACAACATGACAACAACATGGAGCAACACAACATGACAACACAGCATGGTAGCAATACAACATGACAAAAACATGGTAGTAACACAACATGGTAGAAGCACAACATGACAACAACATGGTAGAAGCACAACATGACAACAACATGGTAGAAGCACAACATGACAACAACATGGTAGAAGCACAACATGACAACAACATGGTAGCAACACAACATGACAACACAGCATGACAACATAGCAAGGCAGCAACACATGACAACACAGCATGGTAGCAACACAACATGACAACACAGCATGGTAGCAACACAACATGACAACAACATGGTAGTAACACAACATGGTAGCAGCACAACATGACAACAACATGGTAGCAACACAACATGACAACACAGCATGGTAGCAACACAACATGACAACACAGCATGGTAGCAACACAACATGACAACATAGCAAGGCAGCAACACATGACAACACAGTATGGTAGCAACACAACATGACAACACAGCATGGTAGCAACACAACATGACAACACAGCATGGAAGCAACACAACATGACAACATAGCAAGGCAGCAACACATGACAACACAGCATGGTAGCAACACAACATGACAACACAGCATGGTAGCAACACAACATGACAACACAGCATGGTAGCAACACAACATGACAACAACATGGTAGCAACACAACATGACAACACAGCATGGTAGCAACACAACATGACAACAACATGGTAGTAACACAACATGACAACAACATGGTAGTAACACAACATGGTAGCAGCACAACATGACAACAACATGGTAGCAACACAACATGACAACACAGCATGTTATCATCACAACATGACAACACAGCATGGTAGCAACACAACATGACAACAACATGGTAGCAACACAACATGACAACAACATGGTAGTAACACAACATGACAACAACATGGTAGCAACACAACATGACAACAACATGGTAGTAACACAACATGACAACAACATGGTAGCAACACAACATGACAACAACATGATAGCATTGCAACATGACAACAACATGGTAGTAACACAACATGGTAGCAGCACAAAATGACAACAACATGGTAGCAACACAACATGATAACACAGCATGGTAGAAACACAACATGACAACATAGTATGGTAGCAAAACAACACAACATCAACATGGTAGCAACACAACATGACAACAACATGGTAGCAACACAACATGACAACAACATGGTAGCAACACAACATGACAAATCAAATCAAATCAAATGTATTCATAAAGCCCTTTTTACATCAGCCGATGTCACAAAGTGCTATACAGAAACCCAGCCTAAAACCCCAAACAGCATGCATATGTAGAAGCACGGTGGCTAGGAAAACCTCCCTAGAAAGGCAAAACCTAGGTAGAAACCTAGAAAGGAACCAGGCTCTGAGGGCTGGCCACCTGGCCAAACAGCAGGTCTGGGACAAGGTGGCACGTCCAATGAACAGGTCAGGGTTCCATAACCGCAGGCAGAGGAGTTGATACCGGTGCAGCAGCGTGACCAGGTGGACTGGGGACAGCTAGGAGTCATCAGGGCAGGTGGTCCTGGAGCATGGTCCTCCGGGTAGGCTCAGGTCCTCCGGGAGAGGAGGTAGAGTGGGAGAGAGGGAGAATTAGAGGGAGCATACTTACACAAGACACCGGATAATAACATCAGATTTAACAAACTGACCCTAGCCCCCCGGCACATAGACTATTGCAGCATAGATACTGGAGGCTGAGACAGGGGGGTCAGGAGACACTGTGGCCCCCTCCGACAATACCCAGACAATACCCCCGGACAAGGCCAAACCAGGCAGGATATAACCTCACCCACTCTGCCAAGCACAGCCCCTACAGCAATGGAGGGAAATCAACAACCACCAACTTACTACCCTGAGACAAGGCTGAGTATAGTCCACGAAAGATCCCCTCCACTGCACAAGCCAGAGGGGGCGACAAACCGGACAGGAAGTGACGCACCCCTCCTAGGAATGGCATGGAAAGCACCAGTAAGCCAGTGACTCAGCCCCCGTAATAGGGTCAGAGGCAGAGACAGCAAGGGTGGTTCGTCGCTCCAGAGCCTTGCCGTTCACCCTTGCACCCCTGGGCCAGACTTCACTCAATCATAGGACATACTGAAGAGATGAGTCTTCAGTAAAGACTTAAAGGTTGAGACGGAGTCTGCGTCTCTCACATGGATAGACAGACCATTCCATAAAAATGGAGCTCTATATGAGAAAGCCCTGCCTCCACCTGTTTGCTTAGAGATTCTAGGGACAATAAGGAGGCCTGCGTCTTGTGACCGGAGCGTACGTGTAGGTATGTACGGCAGGACCAAATCTGAGAGATAAGTAGGAGCAAGCCCATGTAATGCTTTGTAGGTTAGCAGTAAAACGTTGAAATCAGCCCTAGCCTTAACAGGAAGCCAGTGTAGAGAGGCTAGCATGGGAGTAATATGATCAAATCTTTTGGTTCTAGTCAGGATTCTAGCAGCCGTGTTTAGCACTAACTGAGGTTTATTTAGTGCTTTATCCGGGTAGCCGGAGAGCAGAGCATTGCAGTAATCTAATCTAGAAGTGACAAAAGCATGGATTAGCTTTTCTGCATAATTTTTGGACAAAAAATTTCAGATTTTTGCAATGTTACAAAGATGGAAAAAAGCTATCATTGAAATGTTCTTGATATGTTCATTAAAAGAGAGATCAGGGTCCAGAGTAATGCCAAGATTCTTCACAGTTTTTTGGGAGACGACTGTAAAACCATCAAGATTAATTGTCAGATCCAAAAGCAGATCTCTTTGTTTCTTGGGACCTAGAACTAGCATCTCTGTTTTGTCAGAGTTTAAAAGTAAAAAAATTGCTACCATCCACTTCCTTATGTCTGAAACACAGGCTTTCAGGGCAGGCAATTTTGGTGCTTCACCATGTTTCATCTAAATGTACAGCTGTGTGTCGTCCACATAGCAATGGAAGTTAACATTATGTTTCCGAATGACATCACCAAGAGGTAAAATATATAGTGAAAACAATAGTGGCCCTAAAACGGAACCTTGAGGAACACCGAAACTTACAATTGATTTGTCAGAGGACAAACCATCCACGGAGACAAACTGATATCTCTCCGACAAATAAGATCTAAACCAGGCAAGAACTTGTCCGTGTAGACCAATTAAGGTTTCCAATCTCTCCAAAAGAATTTGATGGTCGATGGTGTCAAAAGCAGCACTAAGGTCTAAGAGCACGAGGACAGATGCAGAGCCTTAGTCTGACGCCATTAAAAGGTTGTTTACCACTTTCACGAGTGCAGTCTCAGTGCTATGATAGGGTCTAAAACCAGACTGAAGTGTTTCGTATACATTATTTGTCTTCAGGAAGGCAGTGAGTTGCTGCACAACAGCTTTTTCTAAGGTTTTTGAGAGAAATGGGAGATTCGATATAGGCCGATAGTTTTTTAAATTTTCTGGGTCAAGGTTTGGCTTTTTCAAGAGAGGCTTTATAACTGCCACTTTTAGAGAGTTTGGTACACATCCGGTGGAGAGGGAGCCATTTATTATGTTCAGCATAGGAGGGCCGAGCACAGGAAGTAGCTCTTTCAGTAGTTTAGTTGGAATAGGGTCCAGTATGCAGGTTGAAGGTTTAGAGGCCATGACAATTTTCATGAATGTGTCAAGAGATATAGGATTAAAACACTTGAGTGTCTCCATTGATCCGAGGTCCTGGTAGTTCTGTCAGACTCAGGACAGCTGAGCTTTGGGGAAATACACAGATTCAAAGAGGAGTCTGTAATTTGCTTTCTAATGATAATGATCTTTTCGTTGAAGAAGTTCATGAATTCATCGCTGCTGAAGTGAAAGGCATCCTCTCTTGGGGAATGCTGCTTTTCAGTTAGTTTTGCGAAAGTATCAAATAGAAATGTAGGATTATTCTTATTCTCCTCAATTAGGTTGGAAAAATAGCAACACAAAATGACAACAACATGGTAGCAACACAACATGACAACAACATGGTAGTAACACAACATGGTAGCAGCACAACATGACAACAACATGGTAGCAACACAACATGACAACACAGCATGGTACCAACAAAACATGACAACAACATGGTAGTAACACAACATGGTAGAAGCACAACATGACAACAACATGGTAGCAACACAACATGACAACACAGCATGGTAGTAACACAACATGACAACAACATGGTAGCAACACAACATGACAACAACATGGTACTAACACAACATGACAACAACATGGTAGCAACACAACATGACAACACCATGGTAGTAACACAACATGACAACAACATGGTAGCAACACAACATGACAACACAGCATGGTAGCAACACAACATGACAACAGAGCAAGGCAGCAACACAACATGACAACAACATGGTAGTAACACAACATGACAACAACATGGTAGTAACACAACATGACAACAACATGGTAGCAACACAACATGACAACAACATGGTAGTAACACAACATGACAACAACATGGTAGCAAAACAACATGACAACAACATTATAGCAACACAACATGACAACAACATGGTAGTAACACAACATGGTAGCAGCACAAAATGACAACAACATGGTAGCAACACAACATGACAACACAGCATGGTACCAACACAACATGACAACAACATGGTAGCAACACAACATGACAACACAGCATGGTAGTAACACAACATGACAACAACATGGTAGCAACACAACATGACATCAACATGGTACTAACACAACATGACAACACAGCATGGTAGCAACACAACATGACAACACAGCATGGTAGTAACACAACATGACAACAACATGGTAGCAACACAACATGACAACAACATGGTAGTAACACAACATGACAACAACATGGTAGCAACACAACATAACACCATGGTAGTAACACAACATGACAACAACATGGTAGCAACACAACATGACAACAACATGGTAGCAACACAACATGACAACACATGGTAGCAACACAACATGACAACACCATGGTAGTAACACAACATGACAACAACATGGTAGCAAAACAACATGACAACAACATGGTAGCAACACAACATGACAACAACATGGTAGCAACACAACATGACAACAACATTATAGCAACACAACATGACAACAACATGGTAGTAACACAACATGGTAGCAGCACAAAATGACAACAACATGGTAGCAACACAACATGACAACACAGCATGGTACCAACACAACATGACAACAACATGGTAGCAACACAACATGACAACACAGCATGGTAGTAACACAACATGACAACAACTTGGTAGCAACACAACATGACAAAAACATGGTACTAACACAACATGACAACACCATGGTTGTAACACAACATGACAACACAGCATGGTACTAACACAACATGACAACAACATGGTAGCAAAACAACATGACAACAACATGGTACTAACACAACATGACAACAACATGGTAGCAACACAACATGACAACACAGCATGGTACTAACACAACATGACAACACCATGGTAGCAACACAACATGACAACATCATGGTACTAACACAACATGACAACACCATGGTAGCAACACAACATGACAACAACATGGTAGTAACACAACATGACAACAACATGGTAGCAACACAACATGACAACAACATGGTAGCAACACAAAATGACAACACAGCATGGTAGCAACACAACATGACAACATAGCAAGGCTACAACACATGAAACACAGCATGGTAGCAACACAACATGACAACAACATGGTAGTAACACAACATGACAACACAGCATGGTAGCAACACAACATGACAACAACATGGTAGTAACACAACATGACAACAACAATGTAGCAACACAACACGACAACACAGCATGGTAGCAACACAACATGACAACAACATGGTAGCAACACAACATGACAACAACATGGTAGCAACACAACATGACAACAACATGGTAGTAACACAACATGGTAGCAGCACAACATGACAACAACATAGTAGCAACACAACATGACAACACAGCATGGTAGCAACACAACATGACAACAACATGGTAGCAACACAACATGGTAGAAGCACAACATGACAACAACATGGTAGCAACACAAGATGACAACACAGCATGGTACCAACACAACATGACAACAACATGGTAGTAACACAACATGGTAGAAGCACAACATGGTAGCAACACAACATGACAACAACATGGTAGTAACACAACATGACAACAACATGGTAGCAACACAACATGACAACAACATGGTAGCAACACAACATGACAACAACATGGTAGTAACACAACATGGTAGCAGCACAACATGACAACAACATGGTAGCAACACAACATGACAACACAGCATGGTAGCAACACAACAGTAAAGAGACATACTGTAGAGGTGTGGATGACAGAGTAAAGAGACATACTGTAGAGGTGTGGATGACAGAGTATAGAGACATACTGTAGAGGTGTGGATGACAGAGTAAAGAGACATACTGTAGAGGTGTGGATGACAGAGTATAGAGACATACTGTAGAGGTGTGGATGACAACAACATGGTAGCAACACAACATGACAACAACATGGTAGCAACACAACATGACAACAACATGGTAGCAACACAACATGACAACACAGTATGGTAGCAACACAACATGACAACATAGCAAGGCTACAACACATGAAACACAGCATGGTAGCAACACAACATGACAACAACATGGTAGTAACACAACATGACAACACAGCATGGTAGCAACACAACATGACAACAACATGGTAGTAACACAACATGACAACAACAATGTAGCAACACAACATGACAACACAGCATGGTAGCAACACAACATGACAACAACATGGTAGCAACACAACATGACAACAACATGGTAGCAACACAACATGACAACACAGCATGGTACCAACAAAACATGACAACAACATGGTAGTAACACAACATGGTAGAAGCACAACATGACAACAACATGGTAGCAACACAACATGACAACACAGCATGGTAGTAACACAACATGACAACAACATGGTAGCAACACAACATGACAACAACATGGTAGCAACACAACATGACAACACAGCATGGTACCAACAAAACATGACAACAACATGGTAGTAACACAACATGGTAGAAGCACAACATGACAACAACATGGTAGCAACACAACATGACAACACAGCATGGTAGAAACACAACATGACAACAACATGGTAGCAACACAACATGACAACAACATGGTACTAACACAACATGACAACAACATGGTAGCAACACAACATGACAACACCATGGTAGTAACACAACATGACAACAACATGGTAGCAACACAACATGACAACACAGCATGGTAGCAACACAACATGACAACAGAGCAAGGCAGCAACACAACATGACAACAACATGGTAGTAACACAACATGACAACAACATGGTAGTAACACAACATGACAACAACATGGTAGCAACACAACATGACAACAACATGGTAGTAACACAACATGACAACAACATGGTAGCAAAACAACATGACAACAACATTATAGCAACACAACATGACAACAACATGGTAGTAACACAACATGGTAGCAGCACAAAATGACAACAACATGGTAGCAACACAACATGACAACACAGCATGGTACCAACACAACATGACAACAACATGGTAGCAACACAACATGACAACACAGCATGGTAGTAACACAACATGACAACAACATGGTAGCAACACAACATGACAACAACATGGTACTAACACAACATGACAACACAGCATGGTAGCAACACAACATGACAACACAGCATGGTAGTAACACAACATGACAACAACATGGTAGCAACACAACATGACAACAACATGGTAGTAACACAACATGACAACAACATGGTAGCAACACAACATAACACCATGGTAGTAACACAACATGACAACAACATGGTAGCAACACAACATGACAACAACATGGTAGCAATACAACATGACAACACATGGTAGCAACACAACATGACAACACCATGGTAGTAACACAACATGACAACAACATGGTAGCAAAACAACATGACAACAACATGGTAGCAACACAACATGACAACAACATGGTAGCAACACAACATGACAACAACATTATAGCAACACAACATGACAACAACATGGTAGTAACACAACATGGTAGCAGCACAAAATGACAACAACATGGTAGCAACACAACATGACAACACAGCATGGTACCAACACAACATGACAACAACATGGTAGCAACACAACATGACAACACAGCATGGTAGTAACACAACATGACAACAACTTGGTAGCAACACAACATGACAAAAACATGGTACTAACACAACATGACAACACCATGGTTGTAACACAACATGACAACACAGCATGGTACTAACACAACATGACAACAACATGGTAGCAAAACAACATGACAACAACATGGTACTAACACAACATGACAACAACATGGTAGCAACACAACATGACAACACAGCATGGTACTAACACAACATGACAACACCATGGTAGCAACACAACATGACAACATCATGGTACTAACACAACATGACAACACCATGGTAGCAACACAACATGACAACAACATGGTAGTAACACAACATGACAACAACATGGTAGCAACACAACATGACAACAACATGGTAGCAACACAACATGACAACAACATGGTAGCAACACAAAATGACAACACAGCATGGTAGCAACACAACATGACAACATAGCAAGGCTACAACACATGAAACACAGCATGGTAGCAACACAACATGACAACAACATGGTAGTAACACAACATGACAACACAGCATGGTAGCAACACAACATGACAACAACATGGTAGTAACACAACATGACAACAACAATGTAGCAACACAACACGACAACACAGCATGGTAGCAACACAACATGACAACAACATGGTAGCAACACAACATGACAACAACATGGTAGCAAAACAACATGACAACAACATGGTAGTAACACAACATGGTAGCAGCACAACATGACAACAACATAGTAGCAACACAACATGACAACACAGCATGGTAGCAACACAACATGACAACAACATGGTAGCAACACAACATGGTAGAAGCACAACATGACAACAACATGGTAGCAACACAAGATGACAACACAGCATGGTACCAACACAACATGACAACAACATGGTAGTAACACAACATGGTAGAAGCACAACATGGTAGCAACACAACATGACAACAACATGGTAGTAACACAACATGACAACAACATGGTAGCAACACAACATGACAACAACATGGTAGCAACACAACATGACAACTACATGGTAGTAACACAACATGGTAGCAGCACAACATGACAACAACATGGTAGCAACACAACATGACAACACAGCATGGTAGCAACACAACAGTAAAGAGACATACTGTAGAGGTGTGGATGACAGAGTAAAGAGACATACTGTAGAGGTGTGGATGACAGAGTATAGAGACATACTGTAGAGGTGTGGATGACAGAGTAAAGAGACATACTGTAGAGGTGTGGATGACAGAGTATAGAGACATACTGTAGAGGTGTGGATGACAACAACATGGTAGCAACACAACATGACAACAACATGGTAGTAACACAACATGACAACAACATGGTAGCAACACAACATGACAACAACATGGTAGCAACACAACATGACAACAACATGGTAGCAACACAACATGACAACACAGTATGGTAGCAACACAACATGACAACATAGCAAGGCTACAACACATGAAACACAGCATGGTAGCAACACAACATGACAACAACATGGTAGTAACACAACATGACAACACAGCATGGTAGCAACACAACATGACAACAACATGGTAGTAACACAACATGACAACAACAATGTAGCAACACAACATGACAACACAGCATGGTAGCAACACAACATGACAACAACATGGTAGCAACACAACATGACAACAACATGGTAGCAACACAACATGACAACAACATGGTAGTAACACAACATGGTAGCAGCACAACATGACAACAACATAGTAGCAACACAACATGACAACACAGCATGGTAGCAACACAACATGACAACAACATGGTAGCAACACAACATGGTAGAAGCACAACATGACAACAACATGGTAGCAACACAAGATGACAACACAGCATGGTACCAACACAACATGACAACAACATGGTAGTAACACAACATGGTAGAAGCACAACATGGTAGCAACACAACATGACAACAACATGGTAGTAACAGAACATGACAACAACATGGTAGCAACACAACATGACAACAACATGGTAGCAACACAACATGACAACAACATGGTAGTAACACAACATGGTAGCAGCACAACATGACAACAACATGGTAGAAACACAACATGACAACACAGCATGGTAGCAACACAACAGTAAAGAGACATACTGTAGAGGTGTGGATGAGAGAGTATAGAGACATACTGTAGAGGTGTGGATGACAGAGTAAAGAGACATACTGTAGAGGTGTGGATGAGAGAGTAAAGAGACATACTGTAGAGGTGTGGATGACAGAGTAAAGAGACATACTGTAGAGGTGTGGATGACAGAGTAAAGAGACATACTGTAGAGGTGTGGATGACAGAGTAAAGAGACATACTGTAGAGGTGTGGATGACAGAGTAAAGAGACATACTGTAGAGGTGTGGATGACAGATTAAAGAGACATACTGTAGAGGTGTGTATGACAGAGTAAAGAGACATACTGTAGAGGTGTGGATGACAGAGTATAGAGACATACTGTAGAGGTGTGGATGAGAGAGTAAAGAGACATACTATAGAGGTGTGGATGACAGAGTATAGAGACATACTGTAGAGGTGTGGATGAGAGAGTAAAGAGACATACTGTAGAGGTGTGGATGAGAGAGTAAAGAGACATACTGTAGAGGTGTGGATGACAGAGTATAGAGACATACTGTAGAGGTGTGGATGAGGGAGTAAAAAGACATACTGTAGAGGTGTGGATGAGGGAGTAAAGAGACATACTGTAGAGGTGTGGATGAGAGAGTAAAGAGACATACTGTAGAGGTGTGGATGACAGAGTATAGAGACATACTGTAGAGGTGTGGATGAGAGAGTAAAGAGACATACTGTAGAGGTGTGGATGACAGAGTATAGAGACATACTGTAGAGGTGTGGATGAGAGAGTAAAGAGACATACTGTAGAGGTGTGGATGACAGAGTATAGAGACATACTGTAGAGGTGTGGATGAGAGAGTAAAGAGACATACTGTAGAGGTGTGGATGAGAGAGTAAAGAGACATACTGTAGAGGTGTGGATGACAGAGTATAGAGACATACTGTAGAGGTGTGGATGACAGAGTATAGAGACATACTGTAGAGGTGTGGATGACAGAGTATAGAGACATACTGTAGAGGTGTGGATGACAGAGTAAAGAGACATACTGTAGAGGTGTGGATGACAGAGTATAGAGACATACTGTAGAGGTGTGGATGACAGAGTAAAGAGACATACTGTAGAGGTGTGGATGACAGAGTATAGAGACATACTGTAGAGGTGTGGATGAGGGAGTAGAAAGACATACTGTAGAGGTGTGGATGAGGGAGTAAAGAGACATACTGTAGAGGTGTGGATGAGAGAGTAAAGAGACATACTGTAGAGGTGTGGATGAGAGAGTATAGAGACATACTGTAGAGGTGTGGATGAGAGAGTAAAGAGACATTCTGTAGAGGTGTGGATGACAGAGTATAGAGACATACTGTAGAGGTGTGGATGACAGAGTAAAGAGACATACTGTAGAGGTGTGGATGACAGAGTATAGAGACATACTGTAGAGGTGTGGATGACAGAGTAAAGAGACATACTGTAGAGGTGTGGATGACAGAGTAAAGAGACATACTGTAGAGGTGTGGATGACAGAGTATAGAGACATACTGTAGAGGTGTGGATGACAGAGTAAAGAGACATACTGTAGAGGTGTGGATGACAGAGTATAGAGACATACTGTAGAGGTGTGGATGAGGGAGTAAAAAGACATACTGTAGAGGTGTGGATGAGGGAGTAAAGAGACATACTGTAGAGGTGTGGATGACAGAGTAAAGAGACATACTGTAGAGGTGTGGATGAGAGAGTATAGAGACATACTGTAGAGGTGTGGATGACAGAGTAAAGAGACATACTGTAGAGGTGTGGATGAGAGAGTAAAGAGACATACTGTAGAGGTGTGGATGACAGAGTATAGAGACATACTGTAGAGGTGTGGATGACAGAGTATAGAGACATACTGTAGAGGTGTGGATGACAGAGTAAAGAGACATACTGTAGAGATGTGGATGACAGAGTAAGGAGACATACTGTAGAGGTGTGGATGACAGAGTAAAGAGACATACTGTAGAGGTGTGGATGAGGGAGTAGAAAGACATACTGTAGAGGTGTGGATGACAGAGTAAAGAGACATACTGTAGAGGTGTGGATGACAGAGTAAAGAGACATACTGTAGAGGTGTGGATGACAGATAGAAGAGACATACTGTAGAGGTGTGGATGAGGGAGAAAAGAGACATACTGTAGAGGTGTGGATGAGGGAGTAAAGAGACATACTGTAGAGGTGTGGATGAGAGAGTAAATAGACATACTGTAGAGGTGTGGATGAGGGAGTAAAGAGACATACTGTAGAGGTGTGGATGACAGAGTATAGAGACATACTGTAGAGGTGTGGATGACAGAGTATAGAGACATACTGTAGAGGTGTGGATGACAGAGTATAGAGACATACTGTAGAGGTGTGGATGACAGAGTAAAGAGACATACTGTAGAGGTGTGGATGACAGAGTATAGAGACATACTGTAGAGGTGTGGATGACAGAGTAAAGAGACATACTGTAGAGGTGTGGAAGACAGAGTATAGAGACATACTGTAGAGGTGTGGATGAGGGAGTAGAAAGACATACTGTAGAGGTGTGGATGAGGGAGTAAAGAGACATACTGTAGAGGTGTGGATGAGAGAGTAAAGAGACATACTGTAGAGGTGTGGATGAGAGAGTATAGAGACATACTGTAGAGGTGTGGATGAGAGAGTAAAGAGACATTCTGTAGAGGTGTGGATGACAGAGTATAGAGACATACTGTAGAGGTGTGGATGACAGAGTAAAGAGACATACTGTAGAGGTGTGGATGACAGAGTATAGAGACATACTGTAGAGGTGTGGATGACAGAGTAAAGAGACATACTGTAGAGGTGTGGATGACAGAGTATAGAGACATACTGCAGAGGTGTGGATGAGGGAGTAAAAAGACATACTGTAGAGGTGTGGATGAGGGAGTAAAGAGACATACTGTAGAGGTGTGGATGACAGAGTAAAGAGACATACTGTAGAGGTGTGGATGAGAGAGTATAGAGACATACTGTAGAGGTGTGGATGACAGAGTAAAGAGACATACTGTAGAGGTGTGGATGAGAGAGTAAAGAGACATACTGTAGAGGTGTGGATGACAGAGTATAGAGACATACTGTAGAGGTGTGGATGACAGAGTATAGAGACATACTGTAGAGGTGTGGATGACAGAGTAAAGAGACATACTGTAGAGATGTGGATGACAGAGTAAGGAGACATACTGTAGAGGTGTGGATGACAGAGTAAAGAGACATACTGTAGAGGTGTGGATGAGGGAGTAGAAAGACATACTGTAGAGGTGTGGATGACAGAGTAAAGAGACATACTGTAGAGGTGTGGATGACAGAGTATAGAGACATACTGTAGAGGTGTGGATGACAACAACATGGTAGCAACACAACATGACAACAACATGGTAGTAACACAACATGACAACAACATGGTAGCAACACAACATGACAACAACATGGTAGCAACACAACATGACAACAACATGGTAGCAACACAACATGACAACACAGTATGGTAGCAACACAACATGACAACATAGCAAGGCTACAACACATGAAACACAGCATGGTAGCAACACAACATGACAACAACATGGTAGTAACACAACATGACAACACAGCATGGTAGCAACACAACATGACAACAACATGGTAGTAACACAACATGACAACAACAATGTAGCAACACAACATGACAACACAGCATGGTAGCAACACAACATGACAACAACATGGTAGCAACACAACATGACAACAACATGGTAGCAACACAACATGACAACAACATGGTAGTAACACAACATGGTAGCAGCACAACATGACAACAACATAGTAGCAACACAACATGACAACACAGCATGGTAGCAACACAACATGACAACAACATGGTAGCAACACAACATGGTAGAAGCACAACATGACAACAACATGGTAGCAACACAAGATGACAACACAGCATGGTACCAACACAACATGACAACAACATGGTAGTAACACAACATGGTAGAAGCACAACATGGTAGCAACACAACATGACAACAACATGGTAGTAACAGAACATGACAACAACATGGTAGCAACACAACATGACAACAACATGGTAGCAACACAACATGACAACAACATGGTAGTAACACAACATGGTAGCAGCACAACATGACAACAACATGGTAGAAACACAACATGACAACACAGCATGGTAGCAACACAACAGTAAAGAGACATACTGTAGAGGTGTGGATGAGAGAGTATAGAGACATACTGTAGAGGTGTGGATGACAGAGTAAAGAGACATACTGTAGAGGTGTGGATGAGAGAGTAAAGAGACATACTGTAGAGGTGTGGATGACAGAGTAAAGAGACATACTGTAGAGGTGTGGATGACAGAGTAAAGAGACATACTGTAGAGGTGTGGATGACAGAGTAAAGAGACATACTGTAGAGGTGTGGATGACAGAGTAAAGAGACATACTGTAGAGGTGTGGATGACAGATTAAAGAGACATACTGTAGAGGTGTGTATGACAGAGTAAAGAGACATACTGTAGAGGTGTGGATGACAGAGTATAGAGACATACTGTAGAGGTGTGGATGAGAGAGTAAAGAGACATACTATAGAGGTGTGGATGACAGAGTATAGAGACATACTGTAGAGGTGTGGATGAGAGAGTAAAGAGACATACTGTAGAGGTGTGGATGAGAGAGTAAAGAGACATACTGTAGAGGTGTGGATGACAGAGTATAGAGACATACTGTAGAGGTGTGGATGAGAGAGTAAAGAGACATACTATAGAGGTGTGGATGACAGAGTATAGAGACATACTGTAGAGGTGTGGATGAGAGAGTAAAGAGACATACTGTAGAGGTGTGGATGAGAGAGTAAAGAGACATACTGTAGAGGTGTGGATGACAGAGTATAGAGACATACTGTAGAGGTGTGGATGAGGGAGTAAAAAGACATACTGTAGAGGTGTGGATGAGGGAGTAAAGAGACATACTGTAGAGGTGTGGATGAGAGAGTAAAGAGACATACTGTAGAGGTGTGGATGACAGAGTATAGAGACATACTGTAGAGGTGTGGATGAGAGAGTAAAGAGACATACTGTAGAGGTGTGGATGACAGAGTATAGAGACATACTGTAGAGGTGTGGATGAGAGAGTAAAGAGACATACTGTAGAGGTGTGGATGACAGAGTATAGAGACATACTGTAGAGGTGTGGATGAGAGAGTAAAGAGACATACTGTAGAGGTGTGGATGAGAGAGTAAAGAGACATACTGTAGAGGTGTGGATGACAGAGTATAGAGACATACTGTAGAGGTGTGGATGACAGAGTATAGAGACATACTGTAGAGGTGTGGATGACAGAGTATAGAGACATACTGTAGAGGTGTGGATGACAGAGTAAAGAGACATACTGTAGAGGTGTGGATGACAGAGTATAGAGACATACTGTAGAGGTGTGGATGACAGAGTAAAGAGACATACTGTAGAGGTGTGGATGACAGAGTATAGAGACATACTGTAGAGGTGTGGATGAGGGAGTAGAAAGACATACTGTAGAGGTGTGGATGAGGGAGTAAAGAGACATACTGTAGAGGTGTGGATGAGAGAGTAAAGAGACATACTGTAGAGGTGTGGATGAGAGAGTATAGAGACATACTGTAGAGGTGTGGATGAGAGAGTAAAGAGACATTCTGTAGAGGTGTGGATGACAGAGTATAGAGACATACTGTAGAGGTGTGGATGACAGAGTAAAGAGACATACTGTAGAGGTGTGGATGACAGAGTATAGAGACATACTGTAGAGGTGTGGATGACAGAGTAAAGAGACATACTGTAGAGGTGTGGATGACAGAGTAAAGAGACATACTGTAGAGGTGTGGATGACAGAGTATAGAGACATACTGTAGAGGTGTGGATGACAGAGTAAAGAGACATACTGTAGAGGTGTGGATGACAGAGTATAGAGACATACTGTAGAGGTGTGGATGAGGGAGTAAAAAGACATACTGTAGAGGTGTGGATGAGGGAGTAAAGAGACATACTGTAGAGGTGTGGATGACAGAGTAAAGAGACATACTGTAGAGGTGTGGATGAGAGAGTATAGAGACATACTGTAGAGGTGTGGATGACAGAGTAAAGAGACATACTGTAGAGGTGTGGATGAGAGAGTAAAGAGACATACTGTAGAGGTGTGGATGACAGAGTATAGAGACATACTGTAGAGGTGTGGATGACAGAGTATAGAGACATACTGTAGAGGTGTGGATGACAGAGTAAAGAGACATACTGTAGAGATGTGGATGACAGAGTAAGGAGACATACTGTAGAGGTGTGGATGACAGAGTAAAGAGACATACTGTAGAGGTGTGGATGAGGGAGTAGAAAGACATACTGTAGAGGTGTGGATGACAGAGTAAAGAGACATACTGTAGAGGTGTGGATGACAGAGTAAAGAGACATACTGTAGAGGTGTGGATGACAGATAGAAGAGACATACTGTAGAGGTGTGGATGAGGGAGAAAAGAGACATACTGTAGAGGTGTGGATGAGGGAGTAAAGAGACATACTGTAGAGGTGTGGATGAGAGAGTAAATAGACATACTGTAGAGGTGTGGATGAGGGAGTAAAGAGACATACTGTAGAGGTGTGGATGACAGAGTATAGAGACATACTGTAGAGGTGTGGATGACAGAGTATAGAGACATACTGTAGAGGTGTGGATGACAGAGTATAGAGACATACTGTAGAGGTGTGGATGACAGAGTAAAGAGACATACTGTAGAGGTGTGGATGACAGAGTATAGAGACATACTGTAGAGGTGTGGATGACAGAGTAAAGAGACATACTGTAGAGGTGTGGAAGACAGAGTATAGAGACATACTGTAGAGGTGTGGATGAGGGAGTAGAAAGACATACTGTAGAGGTGTGGATGAGGGAGTAAAGAGACATACTGTAGAGGTGTGGATGAGAGAGTAAAGAGACATACTGTAGAGGTGTGGATGAGAGAGTATAGAGACATACTGTAGAGGTGTGGATGAGAGAGTAAAGAGACATTCTGTAGAGGTGTGGATGACAGAGTATAGAGACATACTGTAGAGGTGTGGATGACAGAGTAAAGAGACATACTGTAGAGGTGTGGATGACAGAGTATAGAGACATACTGTAGAGGTGTGGATGACAGAGTAAAGAGACATACTGTAGAGGTGTGGATGACAGAGTATAGAGACATACTGCAGAGGTGTGGATGAGGGAGTAAAAAGACATACTGTAGAGGTGTGGATGAGGGAGTAAAGAGACATACTGTAGAGGTGTGGATGACAGAGTAAAGAGACATACTGTAGAGGTGTGGATGAGAGAGTATAGAGACATACTGTAGAGGTGTGGATGACAGAGTAAAGAGACATACTGTAGAGGTGTGGATGAGAGAGTAAAGAGACATACTGTAGAGGTGTGGATGACAGAGTATAGAGACATACTGTAGAGGTGTGGATGACAGAGTATAGAGACATACTGTAGAGGTGTGGATGACAGAGTAAAGAGACATACTGTAGAGATGTGGATGACAGAGTAAGGAGACATACTGTAGAGGTGTGGATGACAGAGTAAAGAGACATACTGTAGAGGTGTGGATGAGGGAGTAGAAAGACATACTGTAGAGGTGTGGATGACAGAGTAAAGAGACATACTGTAGAGGTGTGGATGACAGAGTAAAGAGACATACTGTAGAGGTGTGGATGACAGATAGAAGAGACATACAGTAGAGGTGTGGATGAGGGAGAAAAGAGACATACTGTAGAGGTGTGGATGAGGGAGTAAAGAGACATACTGTAGAGGTGTGGATGAGAGAGTAAATAGACATACTGTAGAGGTGTGGATGAGGGAGTAAAGAGACATACTGTAGAGGTTGGCCATCTGTGGCCGTAGACTGTTTTCCGACATGTAGTTCATGTGGTTGGCCATCGGTGGCAGTAGAGTGGGTTCACTTCCTGTTCTGCTTGAGACAAGGAGGACTATACATGGTACCTTATTTCTATAAACAACATATCAAGTTATATTGAGGGAAACCCACGAGCCAGGAGTGAAATCATGAAAACCATCATGTAAAAGAAGGGTGATTTGTCAAATGGACCGTTTTAATTAAGGATGTCAACTCAAATGGCTGTTTTTCCACTCTGTTAAGTGTTTTTAGGAATCATACTGTAATCAATAGATAGGCCATGGCTTGGGTTTATTGAGCCCATTAACATTCACAGCCACATCTGCCCTTTTAGAAAAACTACAAATGACCACTTTGACTCCAATAAAGTTCTCCTTCCGCTGTGCTCATCTCATCTGTGCTTTACAGGAAGCCTGAGACCTGCTCAGGAGAACCTGCAGGTCAGATGAACCTGGACTGCATCCCAAACGGCACCCTATTACCCATTAAAGTGCACTGATTTTGACCAGGGCACAGCAGTGTAGGGAATAGGGCTCTGGTCAAAAAGTAGTGCACTATGTAGGAGATACGGTTCCATTTGGGACGCACCATAGACTGTACAAGGGTAAAGAAGGTTTGAAGTATTTACTATGTTAAAGGTAGGTTTAACTTTTATATAGAGGACAGAAAGCCAATGAAGCACCAACAATGGCTTACTGATTGAACCAGCCCTGCAGTAGGCTACAGCTCTGTTACCGGGTTACCAGGTGCACTTGCAGTGAGTTACTGATTGAACCAGCCCTGTTACAGTCAGAGATGTTGACATTGGTTTTTATGTAACAAGATGAATAACACATTGCATTACTGCTACCTGAAATGCAAAGCAGTGAAATATACGGCAGATAAAATATATTTATTTACAACATGACTGTACTTAAAGAATCATTGTATATCATAGTGTAACTCCAGTAGTTGTATATCATAGTGTAACTCCACTAGTTGTATATCATAGTGTAACTCCACTAGTTGTATATCATAGTGTAACTCCAGTAGTTGTATATCATAGTGTAACTCCAGTAGTTGTATATCATAGTGTAACTCCACTAGTTGTATATCATAGTGTAACTCCAGTAGTTGTATATCATAGTGTAACTCCAGTAGTTGTATATCATAGTGTAACTCCACTAGTTGTATATCATAGTGTAACTCCACTAGTTGTATATCATAGTGTAACTCCAGTAGTTGTATATCATAGTGTAACTCCAGTAGTTATATATCATAGTGTAACTCCAGTAGTTGTATATCATAGTGTAACTCCAGTAGTTGTATATCATAGTGTAACTCCACTAGTTGTATATCATAGTGTAACTCCAGTAGTTATATATCATAGTGTAACTCCACTAGTTGTATATCATAGTGTAACTCCAGTAGTTGTATATCATAGTGTAACTCCAGTAGTTGTATATCATAGTGTAACTCCAGTAGTTGTATATCATAGTGTAACTCCAGTAGTTATATATCATTGTGTAACTCCAGTAGTTGTATATCATAGTGTAACTCCAGTAGTTATATATCATTGTGTAACTCCAGTAGTTGTATATCATAGTGTAACTCCAGTAGTTGTATATCATAGTGTAACTCCAGTAGTTGTATATCACAGTGTAACTCCAGTAGTTGTATATCATAGTGTAACTCCAGTACTTGTATATCATAGTGTAACTCCAGTAGTTGTATATCATAGTGTAACTCCAGTAGTTGTATATCATAGTGTAACTCCAGTAGTTGTATATCATAGTGTAACTCCAGTAGTTGTATATCATAGTGTAACTCCACTAGTTGTATATCATAGTGTAACTCCACTAGTTGTATATCATAGTGTAACTCCAGTACTTGTATATCATAGTGTAACTCCAGTAGTTGTATATCATAGTGTAACTCCACTAGTTGTATATCATAGTGTAACTCCACTAGTTGTATATCATAGTGTAACTCCACTAGTTGTATATCATAGTGTAACTCCAGTAGTTGTATATCATAGTGTAACTCCAGTAGTTGTATATCATAGTGTAACTCCACTAGTTGTATATCATAGTGTAACTCCAGTAGTTGTATATCATAGTGTAACTCCAGTAGTTGTATATCATAGTGTAACTCCACTAGTTGTATATCATAGTGTAACTCCACTAGTTGTATATCATAGTGTAACTCCAGTAGTTGTATATCATAGTGTAACTCCAGTAGTTGTATATCACAGTGTAACTCCAGTAGTTGTATATCATAGTGTAACTCCAGTAGTTGTATATCATAGTGTAACTCCAGTAGTTGTATATCACAGTGTAACTCCAGTAGTTGTATATCATAGTGTAACTCCAGTAGTTGTATATCATAGTGTAACTCCAGTAGTTGTATATCACAGTGTAACTCCAGTAGTTGTATATCATAGTGTAACTCCAGTAGTTGTATATCATAGTGTAACTCCACTAGTTGTATATCATAGTGTAACTCCACTAGTTGTATATCATAGTGTAACTCCAGTACTTGTATATCATAGTGTAACTCCAGTAGTTGTATATCATAGTGTAACTCCAGTAGTTGTATATCATAGTGTAACTCCAGTAGTTGTATATCATAGTGTAACTCCAGTAGTTGTATATCATAGTGTAACTCCAGTAGTTGTATATCATAGTGTAACTCCACTAGTTGTATATCATAGTGTAACTCCACTAGTTGTATATCATAGTGTAACTCCAGTACTTGTATATCATAGTGTAACTCCAGTAGTTGTATATCATAGTGTAACTCCAGTAGTTGTATATCATAGTGTAACTCCAGTAGTTGTATATCATAGTGTAACTCCAGTAGTTGTATATCATAGTGTAACTCCACTAGTTGTATATCATAGTGTAACTCCACTAGTTGTATATCATAGTGTAACTCCAGAACTTGTATATCATAGTGTAACTCCAGTAGTTGTATATCATAGTGTAACTCCACTAGTTGTATATCATAGTGTAACTCCACTAGTTGTATATCATAGTGTAACTCCACTAGTTGTATATCATAGTGTAACTCCAGTAGTTGTATATCATAGTGTAACTCCAGTAGTTGTATATCATAGTGTAACTCCACTAGTTGTATATCATAGTGTAACTCCAGTAGTTGTATATCATAGTGTAACTCCAGTAGTTGTATATCATAGTGTAACTCCACTAGTTGTATATCATAGTGTAACTCCACTAGTTGTATATCATAGTGTAACTCCACTAGTTGTATATCATAGTGTAACTCCACTAGTTGTATATCATAGTGTAACTCCACTAGTTGTATATCATAGTGTAACTCCACTAGTTGTATATCATAGTGTAACTCCAGTAGTTGTATATCATAGTGTAACTCCAGTAGTTGTATATCATAGTGTAACTCCAGTAGTTGTATATCATAGTGTAACTCCACTAGTTGTATATCATAGTGTAACTCCAGTAGTTGTATATCATAGTGTAACTCCAGTAGTTGTATATCATAGTGTAACTCCAGTAGTTGTATATCATAGTGTAACTCCACTAGTTGTATATCATAGTGTAACTCCACTAGTTGTATATCATAGTGTAACTCCACTAGTTGTATATCATAGTGTAACTCCACTAGTTGTATATCATAGTGTAACTCCAGTAGTTGTATATCATAGTGTAACTCCAGTAGTTGTATATCATAGTGTAACTCCAGTAGTTGTATATCATAGTGTAACTCCAGTAGTTGTATATCATAGTGTAACTCCACTAGTTGTATATCATAGTGTAACTCCACTAGTTGTATATCATAGTGTAACTCCAGTAGTTGTATATCATAGTGTAACTCCAGTAGTTGTATATCATAGTGTAACTCCAGTAGTTGTATATCATAGTGTAACTCCACTAGTTGTACGTTATAAGTCGTAATGTAAAGTAACTTTTTCTGTGAGAACATTGGTCCTGTTTCCTAATCCTCCAGCCAGGGACAGATTAATGTTTAGCTTACCCACTCTTTCTCCCCATGTGGTGGAGCCAAGACTAACCCTGTATAACAATCCCTAGCTCTGGTCCATCCTGCCACGACAACGAGTTGCCTCTGTAGTTCTAGTGGAGGGACGGTCTCTAACGCCATGGACCAGAGCTATACAATCCCATGAGTGCTTGGACGGAGTTAGAACGTTGGAGAGCGTGACAGTTGGCGTCTTGTTGGAATAAGTGCCGTACAAAGCAAGATGCTGTAATAAGAGATTCATCCAGTTATCCAGTTAAGTTGTGGGTGAGTATTAAAACCATTTCAAACTCGTTGGAAATGTTTTCTTTAACCATCATTGTGAAAGAATGTGAATTTTAGCAAAATATATATACAGTGCTTTCAGAAAGTATTCAGACTAGTTGACTTTTTCCACATGTTGTTACGTTATTCAAATTGATGACATTGTTTTTTTCCCTCTCATCCAACTACACACAATACACCATAATAACAATGAAAAACTGTTTATACATTTTAGCAAATTAACAAAAACCAGAAATACCACATTTACATAAGTATTCAGACCCTTTACTCAGTACTTTGTTGAAGCACTTTTGGCAGCGATTACAGCCTCAAGTCTTCTTGGGTATGACGCTACAAGCTTGGCACACCAGTATTTGGGGAGTTTCTCCCATTCTTCTCTGCAGATCCTCTCAAGCTCTGTCAGGTTGGATGGGGAGCGTCGCTGCACAGCTATTTTCAGAGATTTTCGATCGGGTTCAAGTCCGGGCTCTGGCTGGACATTCAGAGACTTGTCCCGAAGCCGCTCCTGCGTTGTCTTGGCTGTGTGCTTAGGGTCGTTGCTCTGTTGGAAGGTGAACCTTCACCCCAGTCTGAGGTGAACCTTCGCCCCAGTCAGGTTTTCATCAAGGATATCTCTGTACTTTGCTCTGTTAATCGTTCCCTCGATCCTGACTAGTCTCCCAGTCCCTGCCATTGAAAAACATCCCCACAACATGATGCTGCCACCACCATGCTTCACCGTAGGGATGGTGCCAGGTTTCCTCCAGATGTGATGTTTGGCATTCAGGCCAAAGAGTTCAATCTTGGTTTCATTAGACCATAGAATCTTGTTTCTCATGGTCTGAGAGTACTTTAGGTGCCTTTTGGCAAACTCCAAGCTGGCTGTCATGTGCCTTTTCCTGATCAGTGGCTTCCGTCTGGCCACTCTACCAGACAGAGAAAGGCCTGATTGGTGGAGCTGTAGAGATGGTTGTCCTTCTGGAAGTTTCTCCCATCTCCACAGAGGAACTCTGGAGCTCTGTCAGAGTGACCATCGGGATCTTAGTCATCTCCATGACCAAGGCCCTTCTCCCCCGATTGCTCAGTTTAGCTGGGCTGCCAGCTCTAGGAAGAGTCTTGGTGGTTCCAAACTTCTTCCATTTAAGAATGATGGAGGCCACTGTGTTCTTGGAGACCTTCAATGCTGCAGAAATGTTTCGGTACATTTCCCCAGATCTGTGCCTCGACACAATCCTGTCTCAGAGCTCTACGGACAATTCCTTCAACCTCACGGCTTGGTTTTTGCTCTGACATGCACTGTCAACTGTAGGACCTTATATAGACAGCTGAATGCCTTTCCAAATCATGTCCAATCAATGTAATTTACCACAGGTGGAATCCAATCAAATTGTAGAAACATCTCAAGGATGATCACTGGAAACAGGAAGCACCTGAGCTACATTTGGAGTCTGATAGCAAAGGGTCTGAATACTTATGTAAATAAGGTATTTATGTTTTTAATTTATAAAAATGTGCTAACATTTCTAAAAACCTGTTTGGCTTTGTCTTATGGGGTTTTGTGTGTAGTTCGATGAGGGAAAACATTCATTTAATCCATTTTAGAATAAGTTTGTAACGTAACAAAATGTGGAAAAAGTCAAGGGGTCTGAATACTTTCCGAATGCACTGAATATATAAAAAAAACATTACATTTGCACGTGTGATGTCCTGAGTCATTTTATAGAGGTGTTCTCTATCATTTAATACCTTTATATTAAATATATATGAACAAGATGTTGTTATAGGCCTATTAACATTAGATTTGTGTACAAAGGAAGGGTGTAACTATGGAAACTAGAATAACTTATCTGAGTTAATGGGAAGTGACTGTGTCTGTAGAAGTCATTTACTATTCAACTCTGACCAGTGGTTTCCAACCTTTATCGCTTCCTGTCCCACTAACTGAATGTTGCTCTGCCCGGAGTAAGCCTGAAGTATCTCTTCATATGCATTTTACCAGCAGGCTTATGGTCTCATGAGTCTTGTCATGTACTCCTTGTGGATAGGCAGTGAACCCCCAGGGAACCAACAAGCCTGTCATGTACTCCTTGTGGATAGGCAGTGAACCCCCAGGGAACCAACAAGGCTGTCATGTACTCCTTGTGGATAGGCAGTGAACCCCCAGGGAACCAACAAGGCTGTCATGTACTCCTTGTGGATAGGCAGTGAACCCCCAGGGAACCAACAAGGCTGTTATGTACTCCTTGTGGATAGGCAGTGAACCCCCAGGGAACCAACAAGGCTGTCATGTACTCCTTGTGGATAGGCAGTGAACCCCCAGGGAACCAACAAGGCTGTTATGTACTCCTTGTGGATAGGCAGTGAACCCCCAGGGAACCAACAAGCCTGTCATGTACTCCTTGTGGATAGGCAGTGAACCCCCAGGGAACCAACAAGGCTGTTATGTACTCCTTGTGGATAGGCAGTGAACCCCCAGGGAGCCAACAAGGCTGTCATGTACTCCTTGTGGATAGGCAGTGAACCCCCAGGGAACCAACAAGGCTGTCATGTACTCCTTGTGGATAGGCAGTGAACCCCCAGGGAGCCAACAAGCCTGTCATGTACTCCTTGTGGATAGGCAGTGAACCCCCAGGGAGCCAACAAGGCTGTCATGTACTCCTTGTGGATAGGCAGTGAACCCCCAGGGAACCAACAAGGCTGTCATGTACTCCTTGTGGATAGGCAGTGAACCCCCAGGGAACCAACAAGCCTGTCATGTACTCCTTGTGGATAGGCAGTGAACCCCCAGGGAACCAACAAGGCTGTTATGTACTCCTTGTGGATAGGCAGTGAACCCCCAGGGAACCAACAAGCCTGTCATGTACTCCTTGTGGATAGGCAGTGAACCCCCAGGGAGCCAACAAGGCTGTCATGTACTCCTTGTGGATAGGCAGTGAACCCCCAGGGAACCAACAAGCCTGTCATGTACTCCTTGTGGATAGGCAGTGAACCCCCAGGGAACCAACAAGCCTGTCATGTACTCCTTGTGGATAGGCAGTGAACCCCCAGGGAACCAACAAGCCTGTCATGTACTCCTTGTGGATAGGCAGTGAACCCCCAGGGAACCAACAAGCCTGTCATGTACTCCTTGTGGATAGGCAGTGAACCCCCAGGGAACCAACAAGCCTGTCATGTACTCCTTGTGGATAGGCAGTGAACCCCCAGGGAACCAACAAGCCTGTCATGTACTCCTTGTGGATAGGCAGTGAACCCCCAGGGAACCAACAAGCCTGTCATGTACTCCTTGTGGATAGGCAGTGAACCCCCAGGGAACCAACAAGCCTGTCATGTACTCCTTGTGGATAGGCAGTGAACCCCCAGGGAACCAACAAGGCTGTTATGTGGCTCTTGTTCCTTTAAATACTAATAATTGTCTACATATAGGGCGCCATCATCTTAGGATTACTTTCTATATGATATCCATTTCAATTCTTTTATCAGAATGATTATATTTTAATTCTCTTGAAATTGTCCTGTTAGCTAAACAGTCATGTAGGCATAATGGATATTCCTAACTGAACCATATTCTCCTGAGGTACCATAAACCCCACTCCCAGGACCAGGACCCATAGGGCTGTGATCAAACGTAGGGCACTACATAGGGAATATGGTGCCAGTCACAGCATATTATATCAGTCATTCTATTCATTTCAATATGTCAGTGTTTTACAACGTTGCATTGCAAGCCTTGGTTTTTTTATGGCAATATAAGTGCTGTAGACACAGTGTGTAATGGGCAAGTCAAGGTCATGACAATCTCTTTATGGTTAGTGACATTATGTTTTATGTTCGTCCTATAAAATGATGTCTGT